>BMAO01033145.1:0-45272 GCA_019973975.1 Trichonephila clavata | reverse complement strand
AAGGCCTTTGACAAGTATTCCTGAACCTAATTACATTGACTCAAGTCATTCTTATCTTACTAGATGGCAACAAATTCAAAAACTAGTTCAACAGTTTTGGAAACGTTGGCACAAAGAGTATTTATCTCGATTGCAACAAAGGCCAAAATGGCTTATACATACAAAAATTTTCAATTGAATGACTTGTGCCTTATAAAGGAGGACAATTTACCCCCTACTAAATGGAAAATGGGTAGAATTGTTCAATTACATCCTGGTTTAGATTAATATAGTCAGGGTTGTTACTGTCAAAACATCAGATGGCATATTTTAAAGAAATATAACAAAATTAAGTCTGTTACCAATTTAAATCTATAATTTTATTATTTGTAACTCATTTTAATATGCATATATACTTCATTGTTGTGAATGTTTACTTAAATATTAAATTTTCATTCATGTATTCATGTAAAATAGCTTTATATTGTTCATGTATATTGAAATAATATTTCAAGGTGGGCGGCATGTTGTAACCTTTTTTAAGCCTTCTTATTTTTCTCCGTAAGAGGGCGCACGAGAGCCGCCAGATGTATTTGTGTAACTGTGTAGTAAACATATAAATAAAGATTTCTTCGAACAGTACAGACCGATTACTTTTCCATCGCATTCACTTAGTTTATTCTACAGTTTAGACGACTCGGCAGTGGTACATTTGAGAGACACTTGGATGCGAAATTGTACAGAGTGGTATTCTATAATCAAAAACACGCTTTTCTTAGTCCGTTAACGAATGTGATGCTGAGGTAGAGATGTGTCCAATCCGAGCAGTTTATCTGAATCGAAACATTGCACACTAAAACGGTTGTATTATTTGTGTCTCCATTACTTATGATAGCATGCCACTCCTGGCTTTTATTCAAAATACACTGCTGGCCACCGTAAATGCTACACCTTGAAGGAAGCACGCAAATAACATGAAATTTACAACATGCACTAGCGGTGGTGAGATATGCAAATGATTAGAATTTCAGCGCAGACACACATTACGCACGCCTGTGGCGCCACCTCAAAGCGCTATTTAAGGCTTGATTTCGACGATTTCAAGTTCGGCAATTGTGTTTTCATTTGGTTTTTTGAAAAAAGGATCAGTTATGTCTTGTAGAAAATAGCGATTAGCTTTTGATCAAGTATCCGAGTTCGACAGAGGAAGGACAGTGGCCTACCGAGATTGTGGATTAACTTTCAGGGAAATCAGTAGTCGTGTTGGACGAAACCAAACAACTGCAATGCGGATGCGTGACCGCTGGATGCAGGAGGGTGCGACGGACCGACATTGTCGATCGCATCCACCTCAGTGCACCAGTTCACGTGAAGACAGGCAAATTGTGCGCATGGCAGTGACGGATCACTCAGTCGCATCACGAACCATAGCACAGCACATTGTGTCTGTAACGCATCATTCAGTGTCTGCACGTAGTATTCGACGCCGTTTACAGCAGAAAGGTCTGTCCTAAAGACGTGCATTGCTTGGTGTACCCTTGACGCAAATCCACAGACGTCTCCGCCAACAATGGTGCGATGAAAGAAGGATGTGGGCGGTATAATGGAATGAAGTTGTCTTTACTGAAGAGTCACGCATCTGTCTGCAACACCACGATGGTCGGATTCGAGTCTGGAGACACTGTGGAGAGAGGATGCTGAACAGCTGCGTTATGCACCGCCACACTGGTCCTGCACCGGGCATTATGGTATGGGGCGGTATTGGATATCACTCTCGCACTCCTCTAGTACGCATTGCCGGTACTTAAAACAGCCAGCGCTATATCTCCGAGGTGTTGGAGCCAGTTGTCCTTCCATACCTTCAAGGCTTGGCCACAGCCATATTTCAACAGGATAATGTGCGACCACACGTGGCAGGCATTGTCCAAAGGTTCTTCGTCAATCTCCAGATTGAATTGCTTCCCTGGCCGGCTCGCTCTCCGGATCTTTCACGGATAGAAAACATGTGATCCATGGTTGCTCAATGATTGAACCAGATTACACCCCCAGCTGCCACACTAGATCAACTTTGGCAACGTGTGGAAGCTGCTTGGTCTGCTGTACCCCAAGAATCTAACCAAAGTCTCTTTGAATCAATGCTGAGGCGTGTGGCAGCGGTGATCTCCAACAATGGCGGCTACTCTGGCTACTGATTCCGGCAGGAACCACACTTCACAGAAGTCTATAAATTTAATCATTTGATACTTGGTCAACATGATATCTACAAAATAAATTTCGTTGTGCCATCTTTTGTCATTCTTGGTGTTGCATTTACGGTGGCTCTAGCAGTGTATTATTAGTTGGATAATGTTTTGAGATCAATGAAATTCCCCTTCTATGACGTTCAATGCCCTTTAATAGCATGGTTATACCCATTTACACACTGCAAACATTATTTAATGTATTCTCCAAGATTACCAGATGTTTTCCTGGTAACCATTCTTCCTTGATTTCACATCTGAGACATGACTGGATGCTACTTGCATTCCCTACCACGTTTTGGTTCAGAATACAAACTGTAGCAAATGGTTGCAAGGAAAAAGAAAGTTATCCTTGTGAAGGCAGCATCCTTATTCTAATTTACTTTGTACTTAGAAAAATTAGTTCATTTGTTGCCTCCGTGGTGGTCTGCAACCTATTGAGCTCTCGTTACTACTGTTATCACTCTTTGTTTTTATCAAATCAAAAATGTAACTTATTTCAAAATAAATATAACGTATTTTTCATTACTATCCCTTTCTATTGACCTGTTTCTTCATTTTCTTCCCACTTTCCTTTGTTGTATTTTTAATGTCATACAGCATAATAACACATGACATTTAAGTTTTTTTCAGTCACTTTAAAAACTGTAAAAAATGAAAGAACCATGGACATTCATAGCAATTACTCATCTGTAATGGTTTCATATTTGACCAAAAAATAATAATAACATACAATTTGCAATTTATGTTAGCAATATAGTATAATTCCTAAAGACTCAATGTAATTAAGAATAAATATATCAATTTCATCTAACTGTGCATGAATATGCACTGCCTTCAAAAGTTAGGGTACAACGTATTTTCCGAAGCTTACCATAAGAGAATAGCAGTAACAATAAAATTAATATTTTGTATGAATGATAACAAAAAACTTTGAAAAAACTTATGCCAACACGATGGTTTCCCCTTTTATTTTATAGAAATAAACAGATACATATGAAAAAGAGAAAAATATGCACATATCAAGCTTTCACAATTTCGTGTGTATGATTTGCTGATTTTTAACTGCTGTTAGCAGTTTTGTTGGCAATAGTCAATACAGTCTACTTATGTCTAGGAGAAGTCAGTTGCCCGATTTATTAAGGTGGTAAGCAGTCGAATGGATGGAAATGGGTTTGTCACAGGCTGATGCTGCAAAACATCTCAATGTCTCTCACAGAGTAGAATCAAAAATTATTATCATTCCGAAGATTCTGTGTTTAGAAGAAATGTTCCAGGATGACAACGAGCTACTACACCTAGAGAAAACCGTTTTTATCTTCTCTTTCAGCCCAAAAGAGAAGAGCAACTCATGTGAAGCAGATCGTTGTAGACCATTTTGCAGCATCAAGGAGAACCCCCGCAACTACGGTGCGAAGACGCCTTTACAATGCAGGTATCTATGTAAGACGACAAGTTTTTGTGTCCCCTTCAACGGACGACAGAGAAGGGCCCACTTACTTTGGGAAAAAGAAAATTTTCCCACTATCAGACAGCGATAGGCTTTTGTAGTGTCAAAGACAAGTCCAGATAAATACTGGAAAATGATTTAGAGTGTCTGCTGATCCGGAGGGGAAAACGCACTAGATATTACCAATACACAACACTGTTGAAAGACACAATTATAGACATTGTGGAATCATGGTTTGGGCAGGGCATTCGGTGGTTACGCTGACCGACATGTGTTCCATGAAAAAACGACTGGTGTGAGATATCGGGATGAGATCCTTGAAACCTTTTACCCACCGATACTCAATATTTTTTACCCAATTTGGTAATTATTTCCTTCTGACGGATGATATTGCATAATCTTAACGTGCTGAGGTTGTTGAGGACTACTCGTATATTAAGGATCACAGTTTAAAGCGAATGGAAAGACCAGTTTAATTTCCGGGTCTAAATCCAATAGAACACCTTTGGTACTATCTTTCCAGATACGTTGCATCTTTAAGTCCTCTTCCAAGAGCTGGAACAAAGTTTACTTCGTTTCTGGTCTTCGCTTCCCATTTCGGTGTCCGACACCTTAAGTGGCAGCAGGCAAAGTCGCTGCCGCTATTGCATTCAAGTTAGGAAGGACAAATTCCTTATTAGAACCTTTTTTTGTAATGTTTCTATGACATTTTACTGCATAAAATGTGATGTACTGGTTTTTTTTCTCCAAAAATAGACTTTTCCGTCAAGAGTGCTTTTTTGATTTTAACTCATTTTTGCATTAATCGTATGTAAATTTCTATGACGCATCCAATAAATAACTATTCAATGCATATTTCTTCTGAAGGGTTTTATTTCTACATATATGCATTAGCAAAAATTAGAAGCAAAAAAAAAACTTGTTACACCTTAACTTTTAGAGGCCAGTGTATTTGAGTACTTCAGATATTCTGGTACATCATACCATGGGAGAATATAATTTGAATAGTTCTATCAAAACTTATAAATGTCCTACAAATAATTTGTATGAAATATGCATAGTTTATAGAATTCAAATTACATTTCTATAGCTATGCAAACAATTTTGAAAGTGATGCATGCTAAACTCATAAATAGGTTCAGAGGGAAGGATGATCAATTTATAACTTTACATTTAAATTCTGAGATTTACCTTCCCTTTTGCAAATGAGTATATTTACCTTACTGAAGATATAAACGTGTCGAGATTTACTTCAGTACACAGTTTTTTAAATCTCTTTGATAATTGTTTGATTTTAATAAGCTTTGAGAGACATAATAGTCTCTAGCTTTAATATCCAAAATTTATGTTCCTTTTCCCAATGATCCATATTGTTCAATAAACGCTACTAAATTTATCAATTAGGGCAAATTTTGGTTCCAATGTTTAGTTTGTGAATTTTAAAAGTCGAGAGAAGTAAATAATGTCCTTTTGGAAATTACAATCTTTATTTGAAAGAGTGAAAACAACATTTCACACACACACAATATATTTTTATCTTTAAAAAAGAAACTCGATTATTAAAACGAGAAAATGTTGCCGTTGCAGGCCAAAGCTATTCAATTAAAGTGATTGATTTGAGTGAAACGGGGTCTTTGCTAGTCACGTCTTTTAGCCATCTTTTCCTATATCTTTTCCAAAAGGATCTCGCTTCACTCAAGAAGAAGGGAAAAAGAAACAGTGTTTGTTTCACTGGAGGCTGGGTGCTGTTCAGCAAGAATCGAGTAAAACTTCAACAAACAAACTAAAAAAGATTCAAGAAATATATAAACGAGTTTCAACTGAAAAACTGGTAACTGTCACGTTTCTGCGTACATGTAAAAGAAGTAAATTGGAAAACTGTCAAGCAAAAGGAAAATTTATTTACGAATCAGTTCTTTTTCAGAAATAAGCGTATTACTTCTTCTATTTTTCAATACAAAATTATTGGCTTGGACAAAATGTTACTTTGTTTAAGGTACTGGAATGTACATTTTAACTTTCATTTTACGCTATCGTTTGATGGTTGATCAAGTCATTATACGATGCTAAACATCAAGATGAATTTCAGGTTATTTAAATTCAGTTACTGTTTGAATTTATCCAAAAGAAGGGGGAGAATCACTATTATTATTTTAAAGTAAATTTTTACTTCTTTCATCAAATAAATTTCTGACATAATGATTTGGCTTTATTCAAAAAGTTTTTAATTAAAATATCCGTGAACCATTTTTCATACATATGTTACATAAATATTCAAAAAACAAATCATTTAAATACTTTTAATTTCAGTAACTGGTTTTTCTGTTAGTCTTAGTTCTATTTCAAAAACTAAATTATTTGTTTTCACAAGAACTAAATTTTTGGATTCAAGACTTTAATATATAAGGAAAATAAAATAAAAACATTTTGACATTTTAAAAAAATTATCAAATTATTGATTGATATTTTACATTTACATCCTATATTTCTGTGTCATGCTTTAAATGATATATAAATGAATTGATAAAAAATAATACAAAGCCTATTCTCCTTTTCACAAAACTTTTTTTCCTCATGTGATATTGCTATCATCTGTTTTCAACATTGAGAAATAGTCTGTTATCCTGCAGTATTCCACCTTCCTTGTATCACCTTCCCGTTTCCTTTCTATCTTGGTGAAATCTTTCACCTCGTTCCTGGATTACAGCATTTAAATTTTCTGGAAAATATTCCAGATGCCAGAGCAAAAAATGAATTCAAAATCTTGTGTTACATACTAGTGTACCTAGAAATTCTCAAACATGTCTTCTAGAATAGATTTGTTGTTTAGATCTCTTTAGTTTCCGCAAGAAATCTGGTTACAACTAGTTTTAAAGATTTCCAGTCTTTTCTCTTGTTTGTTTCTTTTTTAGGCTCAAAGTTTCAATTCTCCGTTTTCTAATATTAGGTCCTACAAATATCACACCCTTAAATTTGCTTCGTATAAACCTGAGAACGGTTGACATAAGTATGAGAAAAGTTATCCTTTTTTATGTATTTTGATTTTAATTTACGTCGACATGTGAAACCACTTGAGGCTAACGTACCTAGTAATTTTAATCCACGGTCAAATAAAGAGGACGAAAACTGAGCGGATACCCCACTCCAAACTTCTCCTATCTCGCCAACATGAGAACTTTGAACAGCGACAGCTTTAACGTCCATCGGCCCCTCTATACGGTGGGTCGGGGCACGAGGTTTCAAAACCGCAACTCGGAAACACTGACCACGAGTTTCTGCTATCACCATTCGGTTAAAGCGGTCTTTTTCTATTAGGTTAAAGCCCGAGAGAGAAACATTGCTTCATAAAACATAACTTCAAACCAAAAGTTTAAGAAATTAGGGAAGCACATAGCTTTGACAAAATTATGCAAGCATTTCTACTGATAACTGGCGTAAAAGAGAACATGTACGAGGGCTGTTTTTAAAGTAAGGTCCGTTTGTTTTTTAAAAAATAACAGCAATATTTTGATTCAAAAAACTTTTATTTTAGGATTGTACACACTTTTGCCCATTTTTTCTGCATAGTTGTCGAGTTTATTAATGGTCTTGTCATATCTTAGAACTAAGTTTTGAAAGTCCTCTTCAAAGAAGTCTTCCGCCTGGTCGGTCAGCCAAGAATTCAAGACCGCTTTCACTTTTACGTTGTCACTGAAGCGCTTCCCATCAAGACTGTGTTTGAGGTACCGAAAAAGGTAGACATCGTTAGAAGAGCAGAGTCGGGGCTGTATGGTGCATGGTCCGAAACCTCCCAGCCAAAAGATTCGATTAAGTCCCGAGTCGTTCCAGAAGTGTGATGTCCTACGTTATCGTGGAGGAGCAAAACACCTTTTGACAGCATGCCCCGCCATTAAAAAGTGAAAGTGGCCTTGAACTCTTGGCTGTCCGACCAGGCGGCAGACTTCTTTGAAGAGGATTTTCAAAACTTAGTTCTAAGATATGATAAGTGCATTAATGAACTCGGCAACTATGTATAAAAAATAGGCAAAAGTATGTACAATCCTAAAATAAAGGTTTTTTGAAACAAAATATTGTTATTTTTTTAAAAAACACAAACGGACCTTACTTAAAATACAACCATTGTATAATGTGAAATGTATCAGAAAGTAGAAGAATGCATCATATATAAACTAATACTGAAAACTTCATTAAAAGGAGGATAAAAGAAGAGAGGCTGGCAGAAATCGTTATTTTTTAAGAACTACATTTTTCATTGTTTCTGTTGTAACCCGTAATTCTCCAAGTTTTATTTTGAGAAAAGGTGATTTGTGTCACAATAAAGTAACTTACTGGAATCAGTGACTTGGTCATTCTTGAATCTTGGAAAATGCAAAGGAAACGAGTGGACTCTGTTGGAGGGGCAAAAAGTGTCATTCCACCGTTGTGGAATCAATTTCAAGAATTAAACAAGCAATGTAACTCATTTACAAAGAAAGATACTTTTGGCAATAGGACGAAGGGTATGATTCCAAACACTCCAAAATTGGCTTCATCAGTTTGATCTATATGCGTCCAGGCGAATGATGTGTATCCCCTTGACTTTTAAGATACCGAGCTGCCAGAAGAAAGTGGGTTACTGAGCATAGTAGAGAGCGAATGAATACCACATCATTGGAGTATATGATGTTTTACTGACAAGTTCCGATTCAATCAAGAATGTGACACTTCATATGTTTTGGTGTAGAGAGAAAGAGATCTGAAATAAACCAGCTTGTGTTTGTTCATACTTTCAATCAGACGAGGTGGTCTAATGGAATGGGCTCTAATCAGCATAGCTAGACACATAGGCCTGTATGTTATTCGGAATGATAATTTGATGATTCAAAGGTATGTGGGGGCGGTGCTGAGACCTAATACTGCACCTTAGGATGCAGCCATTCGAAATTAATTTCTTATAAACATTAATCATTTCAGATTTCTGTCAACAACAACGCAGATTTTCTATAAGCAACCCTTCTACTGATTGTTCAGAGATATAAACATGTTTACAGTACTAAATTTAGGAAGACATTAAGGGAACAATAAAAATAGCAAGATATAGATTAAATGGATTAATAGATGGAGTTAGGAAATCACCCTGGACCAACAAGCCAGTGATTCGGGTTTAGCTCGTTTAATTTGCTTTATTGCTGTGTTTTACTGACAGTCTACCAGTCTTAATCCTTTATTGGCAGTCTTAATCCTTCATAAAAAGAGTTTTTTTTCTTTCTTGGGCAGAATTTGTATTGTATCAATATTTATTTCAATTCTATATACGTCTTTTAATTTATGCATGCATTTAAAAGTTCTTGCCAAAGTGCTTTTAAATGTTCAGAATTCATAAAACTATACGATGTGGAGTTTTTCAAATAATATGTTTTCAATAATTTCCATTCAGAAAACTATAAACTCTCATTAATTACTCTTCATTTTAAGCAATATTTTAATAGCATATTTGACAAATTTAAAAATTATTAAATTACCAGAAGAAAGTTAACAAGAATATTGCAAAATCTGAGTTTCCTTAGTACATTAAAAGTTATTCTGGATTTGTATCAAAGTTATTTATTAGACCGGAAAGTAGATTAGTAAATCTCTTTGAATTCCTTTGAACACCTGGTTTGTGTTTTAGCTGTTCCAAGCACACACAAAAAAAACAAAAAAAATTCTGCATTCTCTCAATGGCTAGTTATAAAACGCGATAGAGTTTCAATACAATGCTTACCATTTCCTTATCTCCCAAACTCCCTCTATGAATCAACTACAGTTTAAATTATGACGACAGTTCAAATAACTCTTCACTTTCTTTGCTTTGAAAATCCACTTCTAAATAAACTCTTCTTACACATCTTTTAATTTTTGTTAATACGATGTTGTTATACATCATGTCTCCATTTGTGATTCTCCTTATTCTTTAACCCGCCTCATTAATATAGATTAAAGTAATAAAGAGGCGTAAAGAATAATTAATTAGCAGTTGAAAATATATGAAAAAAAACATAACATTATTTTTAAGTAATCTTTAATTTTAAATAAATCGTATCCTAAATACATATATTAAGGTTTCCTTATAACAAAATAAGTTCATTTCACACTTTTTTTTCCCTTTACTCTTTATAAATATTATTTTTCTGGTTAAAAATAAATTTCAGCAATTTGAGATAGTTCAGCATATATTTTGATTGGATTAATACTGTTACGTATATGTAATTAAATAGAACCTTATTTAGTAATGAAAGAAAAAAATTAACTCACACAGAAGAGTAATGGAATTATTTTTTAAAAAAATGTGTTAATTTTGCATATCTTGAAGATAATTTGAACATACAGGGAAATTATGTTTTTCTATATGGTAATTTTGTCCTCTCAAAAAAATCCAATAATTTAAAACCATTTTTTCCCTATTATATAATTTAAGATAATCTTAAAAAATGTTTAAGTATAAAATTTGTCTCAAGGCTGTACAGCACATAATTCAATTAATTTAATTATTTTCCTTACGAAAATGTTCTTTTTTTGGCACTTAAAAATATTCATAAACGATACTAATGGGAAAAAAAATCAAGAGAAGTTTTTGGAAAGTAAATTAACTTTTTTTTTGGTAAACACATAACGACTTTTCACAGTTAGCTTAAGGGGAAGGAGTTGAAATACATTCCATTGTTTTAAACATTCAAACATATTGCTAATATATAATTTATAATAAAAAGTTAAAATAAATTACTTAACGTCTCATGGAACCAATTGCAAAAAATTTAACTTTTAACTTTTTATATATTGCTTACTTTTTCTTGTAACTGCAGAATATATTCTGAAATATTTAAATTTGTAACTATTTTTGAAGTACTTATAATATAGTTTAAACTTGCGTTCAATAACCTCTTGATGCATGAAAATTTATAAAATTCTAAGATATCTAATATAGGTATCTTCAAAAAAATATTTATATATTTAAATGCACAACAAGTATTTCAAAATTAATAAATTTATAACCTTTAATTTAAACATAATACATAGGATTAAAGTCTTATGCAATTTTTATTGAATAGATTTTATCTCACTTTTAAGTGAGTAATATTGTAAGAAATCTTAAATGTAGAAATAAATTGTAAGCTATAAAATCACGAAAATCGCTCTCAAATTGTATTACTGGTATTTAAATTCCTTGAAACTTGTTTTTACACTTTTTTTTCGTTATTTAATTGATTTTTAAAAGCATTTTTTATCATATTCGACAGTTTTATATGTTTAAAAACGTTTTTTTACTAACACAATATAAGCAATCCTATTTATTCTTGTAAATATTTAGCTTTTGAATATTTTGTTCTTTAATAGTAAAAGAAACTTATGATTCTACATGTTGAATTAATATTACGAATTTACTTAACAGATTACGTATGAAGATATTTTATTTAATTTTAAGGCATCGTCAAGATGTTTATAAGCTTTGTTATACCTTAAAATCCTTTTTTGTTGCATTTTATTATTATGAACCATATTCTACTTAGCGCATTTGCATCATATAAACACAAGAACCCTATTATAATATTATAGTAATCCACTTTTTCGACATGACAGTATAACACTAACATATCTTTTGTTAAAGTTTTTTTTGTTTTTTTAGTTATTTATTCTTGTTTTCTTTTCCTTTGTAGAAGCAAGGATTCACGCTTTTATCTGGATTTTCTCCTGAGATCCTTTTATCTGATGCTTTTTATTCAAAAGCAACAGGCAGGCTTCATTGTGCTAAAAAGTATAAGTAACATATTTCTCAGCAATATGTGGGTTTTCTCGAATTGTATTCAGTAAAAGAGATTTACTAGCTCTAGAAGTACATTAAAAAGAATATGATGGAGGAATGCTGTCGAAAACATTTTCAGATAACAAAAGCTGGAGTGATCACTTAATCCTTGCATTACCAAAGCTTTGTCACAAACATTTAGAGAATTCTTTTTAGAACCAAGATCTATTTTATTTCCTGTTCTGCACTGCTTAGTTATTAGGAATTTTATATCTGAGTTTATTGTTGGTTTATTTTTATTTAACTTAATAATAGTAGGTAATTTATGCATTCCTGGTAAAAATATAATGCAGTCATTTTTCCCAAGAGGAATTTATTAAAATATAAATGAATTGCTGTTGAATAACCATTGCTTAAAATAATTTATCACAATATTTTTTTGTTTTCTTATGGCATGTTTTATTTATCCTCTATTCAATGTCTTCTTCTATATTCCTAAAATTTCATCGTCTTAACATAAAAAAGTAGTTGCCTTTATTTACAAATTAAGTATAATTCAAGAGTTAAATTAAAAAAACTGCTTCTACTAAATGTTTTAAAGTAATATTTGCGCTTATCTTTGAAAGGAGATTTATACTTTCATATATACCACATTTCATTAAGGTATAATAGACTTATTTGTCAAATAAACATAAATTTTTTTGTTTCCTCATTTACTAATTTAGAAGAATAAAATAAAATCCATGCAATTCCAACTTTTGTAATTAACATATTTTTTCTATATTTAAGCTCCTAAAGAATAATACTTACAATATATGATATCTCAGCACCTTCAACAAATTCTGAACTATTTTCCCATGCGTATATTTTTATAAAAATTATTTTTCTTTGAAATATTTCTACCATTAAATATATTCAAACTTGTTCCAATTTTATTTAATACCATGTTCTACGTTTAAAATCATGGTAAAATATTTATTGCCGTTCTACTCATTATGTGTGATTTGCGAACTAATTTATCTTAGCAAGTTAATTTCAAAATTGTGTTATTAAACGCAAGGTAATAAATATGATTACGTTAGCTGAAAAACAATTTTAAATTCAAAGTAAAGTTACCAGCTAATCATAAGCGAGTGTAAAAGCGCACTAATATAATTTAACACTCATTGTGCTGAAATAAACGAAAGTTTTTTCTATGGGCAGTTAAAATAAGAATGCTATATTATCGTAAAATTCGGAGACAAAATAAATAGTTGCAATAGATAATTTCATGTTATACGAGTTCAAAAAACTACCATCTTCTTCATAATGAAAGCATAACTAGGGTGACTTTATATTTTAACACGTTTTTCGTCAAAATAATATGACTGCTGCCCATCCAAAAGGCAACATCATGAAGAATACTTTCAATCCGTGACACAGTTTCGCCGCATGTATATACCCCGAAGGGATATGCGAATGATTAACATTTCAGTGTAGATGCAAAACATGGGGTTCTGCAGCACCAGCAGCATATAAAATGATAACAAATTACCCCATTTTGAAGTACAGTAATTTCTCTTTTGTGTGGTTATTTTGCCTAAAAAAATGCAGAATGCCTCGAATAAGAATACAATCTTCATTCGTTCATGTTTCTGAGCTCCATTAATCAATAATTGTTACATTTAGAGCAGGGGTGTCAAACTCACAACCCGCGGACCACATGCGGCCCACAACGAATATTTTTGGGGCATTAAATGTATTGGCACACAATAATATGTAATAAAATATCGAAATGTTTCCCGAAATAGGAAATACGGTAGCAGAGAAGATATGTCAAGTGTCAGAACTTAAAAGTTAAATTTTTCTTGTTCTTTTGTTTATGATTATTATGTATTATTGGAAATAAACTTGCCTTTCAAGGAATATTGATTTTTTGTGGGACCACCTTGCGTTATATAGTGTTTGCTTGGTTCAAATTAGTTTTTGAGTTTGGCACACATGATCTAAAAAAAATGGGGATTATACTTTCTAGAGATCGGTCTTCGAGTCAGACGTAGCAAGTAACATTGATAGGGATATGCAATTAATGGATACGGACAGCAGCAGCCTTTTTTAACCATTACTCGTGATAAACGTTATATTGATAAAAGGTATAGCGATGAATCATTCTGCCATATCAGAGGCCATAGTGTAACAACTACGACTTAATGCACAACAATGATATCCGCAGTTACTATTCGAAGCCTTTTACAGCATAGAGGCATCCATTGTTGTAATTACAAATTATTATGCTGGTGCAAAAGTGCAATGGATACTGGACATGAAAAACGAAATGGCACAGCATTGTTTTTACAGACGAATTAAGCTTCTGTCTGCAGTTTTGGAGTTTGTTGAGTTTCCTAGCGCTCAAATCTTGTGTGTGTGTCTGTTACCACATTTCAACAGGAAAATGCACGACCACATGTGGTACGAAATGTTCAAGATTTCTTCACACATTAGATTGCATTTCTCTCTTGGGCTACATTTCTCCTTTTACAAAAGGCTATCGAGAACGTTTGATCGATAATTAAACGATTGATACGCCTGCTCCACTCGTTCTTATAGCGAATAGGTTTGATAATAAAGGGCAAATGCAGTATTGAGCTTCAATAAGTCAATAAGTCATCCGAATCTCTTTTTATTTAGTGCCGATACATGTATAAGAGGTTATTGATAGACGTGATATCAACTCGCAATGCTGAATTTCATCATCTCCGTTACCTCGCAGATGGCTTTACTCTCTTTCAATCATTCCACCTATTTACTATATGTTATCTCTCAATAAATTTGGTTTTCAGATATCTAGTACCTTCTTAGTGATGCATTTTTGATGATTACCATTGCCTGATGAGTAATACATTTTATAATATTGAAATAGTTTAAATCCATAATTTCATTTTATCCTTTAAACATTTGATACAGTTTTTTTTTAAATGTAATCCTAATAGTATTAATACTATATAAGAATGAAAGAAAATAGAATTTTAACTTGGAAGTTCTTTGTTAGCTGAATATCAACCGAAAATACTGAATAAATGGTTCTCAGGAAAAAATCACTCTTTTGATAGTCGCGGAAATCGCCAATATGTTAACGATAAAGTGTTTTATTCATTTTAAACCTTAAAACATTAAATATTTTTCTCCTTAAGTGACCTATAAAATTTGAAATCCGTAATAGATGCAGATTCCTCTAAAGCTTACTTATAACTAAGCGTGGGAGCAAAAGAATGAATATCACTTTAAATGTAAAGCAGGGTACTTCTTAAAATATAGTACACTCAAAAAAGAATTTTTTTTTTGAAAAAAAAATTTAAAAAGCTGATTTTTTTTAACTTTATGTCTTAATATTTGTTTCTTTTATTCTTGTATTCAGTTTTATTAAGAAATATAATAAACAGTTGGGCAATAGTGAAATATTGAATATTTATTTATTATTATTTTACTAATAGACTATGCTTCAAAGCTTAAAAAAATTTTTAAAAATGAAAAATCGAGTAGGTGTTAATTTGCATCACAATATTTTCATATGGAGTAGTAAGATAATAAAATTCGAAGCACTCCCTTGAATATTTTCCATTTTAAATATGAAGTAAAAACCAGAAAATACTGAAGAGTGGGTGGGACAATTGCTTCCACTTATTTACTTACTTTTAAATTTATTAATTTGAAAACATTTAGGAAGAATCATCAACTAAATTTAAAATAAAAAATATTTAAGAAAATATTTATGTTTGACTATTTTAAAACTTTGAAAAAATTATTGTGAAAACTTTAGCTTTTTTAGCATTAACCTTTGATATAACTTCAAAAAATATGCATGAAATATTAATGAAAACAAAGTTTTATTAGATTATAAAGAAATAATCTGATAAAAATATATGTTTTCAGGCATAATTCATAAAAACTCCCATATAGAGCATTAAATAGTTTTAAACGGAATTTAATATTTATTTTAGTCGACATTTTGACATTCCTGTACATGCATAATATCATTTCAAAATTTTTGAAAGCAAATTAGTTTAGTTTATACACCGATTATATGAGCTTTTAATGTATTACGGCTATCTTGAGTAAATTTTATACGTATCGGCTTAAACGAGAAGAAAATTACGAAAATGTTTTAATGGTGAAAAAAGAATTTTAATTTTTATAAGGACGAAAATAGATATTATCATAGCATCCAGAAAAGCTCATACAGATAGTACAAATCCTCTAATTTGATTTGATTTTTTTAAAAAAATTTCGTCCTCCTCTAAAACAACACGAGATCTATTGGCGATGGATCTCGTAACTTGGAACTACAGTTAAGTGAAGAGTATGACACCTGAGATGGTATTATTTCTCTAATTTCCACACCACGCCTTTGGGAGGACTATCAAAACCTCAACTTATTATACATCTTCCTCTCTACACGGGTAACTCATCTCTAGTTTTTTTTGGTGAACTTTCATTTCTTTCTTGGATGTATTTGTCTTGTTTGGATGCAAGTTTATGTATGAGCCACTGTAAATACAATTTTTTATTAATATCTTCAGTTCTACTTAAGATATTGTCAATTAAGTGTCATTTCATACAGAATAAATTTTAGAAATATTTTCCATCAAGAAATTTTGTTTTAAATTTTAGAGGATGCTTTTTAAGTGCTTTTTTGTGAAGAATTTAGATCGATAATAATATTTTTTCTTCTACCCATAAGCATCACACTAGAAGATGACATACAAGAAAATAATAGTACTTAAATTAATTCAAAACTATTACTTTAACTATAATTTTGGTGAAAAAGAAACAGAAAAGTTTTTTTTTTTATTTTTTTTTTAGAAAAACACACTGGGGACTTTTTTTGTGTTAGTAAAGCTTTGAAATACTAAAGGAAAATCCACCGTTCTTCGTTGTTAAATAATTTTAAAATTCTTAAAGCATTCGTTAATCCAGGTTCAAGAGCTTATGAATACCATAATATTATTTTCCAAATCTCTTTTTCTATAAGAGATAAATAATCTCTTTTTAAAATTCAATCAGAAAATAAATCAGAGCATTTCATTTAAATATCAGAAATTCAAGAATCAATATTTAATATAAAGAATACATAAGAGTATTAATATTAGAGGATTATATTTTACAAGTATAAGGCCCGCATTAAGTTAGGTATAAGCATATCTCAATTTTTTAAACAAGCAACTTCAATCACATTTCTTAAGTCTCTTATCTGTCAAATGCAG
The DNA here is from genome assembly GCA_019973975.1 of Trichonephila clavata. NCBI lineage: Eukaryota > Metazoa > Arthropoda > Arachnida > Araneae > Nephilidae > Trichonephila > Trichonephila clavata. The sequence continues at coordinate 28,604 of BMAO01033145.1, read as the reverse complement.
GACGTAATATGCACAATGCTGAATAATTCATTGTTCTGGATTAAGAATAACAAATTATGTGTAAAAAAAAACACGCGGTAGCAGGAATTCACAGGGATGAAAACTTATTAACTAATCAGAAAACTCTCACCAAAGGTAAATACTTTATTGAAAGGATTTAAGAGCCATTTTCACTTTTAGAAACAATTTTATGCAGTAGGAAGATATGGTCCGTTAAAATAACATTATAAGGATATCTCTATTTATTGAAGTAAAATTTGAATGGTTATGAATATTCATTTTACAGTATTACCTATAAATTCTCTGAAGAATCATTAATTTTAATCAACAAGCTTACTCAACTGATTTTTTGTGAGTTTTTATTTCCAAATAATTTAATTTATTAAAGATTAATAGTAACGTCAACAAATAGGAGGCTTCGATTAATCTGGGCTCCGAAGATTAAACTGTTTTCTATTTTTCAGATAAAACACACACACATATATACGTGTGCGTGCGTGAGTGCGTGCGTGTGTCCGTATATATGCTAACATTGGCACTTGTAAATGTTTTAAAATAAATAAGAGCACGAAAACCGAAAGTTAAATAATACGCACTACAAACACATCACAATTTCAATACTCGCATTCAAAAATGATTTTATACATCATAATTGCTACATTTTTCACATAGTTTGTATAGATATATATCGAAACTATATTAAAAAGAAGACATATATTGAAAGACAATATATAAACATATTCAGTTTTATAAAAGTTATTTCTTTCCGTGTCTTTATTATAGCTTGTAGCATTAAATCTTTAATTTAAATATCGATAATCTAGCTTTTGCTGTGAAATCAGTGGAAAATAAATGTATACTACAAACAAGATAAATTAAACATTTTTTGTTTCTGAAACTCTTAAATATTAGAAGCATCTCACGAATAAAATGTAGAAATTTGTGATTGAATTTAAAATATTTTACATTTTAAAAGTATACGACTTCCTGTTTCATTAACTGAATTTTGTTTAATAGATATCTTTAATTTTTCCGCAATTTTTATTTCATTTTAAATTTGTACAAATATGAATGGATTAAATAGAAATATAATAAGTTAATTATATAGTACCTCAAACATAATATTTGTGTATTGAAATCTCCCCGATTTTTGCAGGGGATCTGAATTTGCATATTAAAGTTAACCTAAATGTCACATCTCAGCAAATTTGTAAGTTTATGTGTAATGGCTGTTAAACATATGATCTCAAAATACCGCAGTACTGTTTGAAATTTGATGACAAATAATTTCCATCACTTTTACAAAACTTCTTACATCACACGATAAATGATTTCCCCAATTCTAAACATATAAAAAATAGAAAAAAGTAATGTTACTGTGAGAAAAATATCAATTACTATGTATAGTTATAAAAAAAAGTGAATTTTTCACATAATGAAATTTTTACGCAGTCGGATATCCTATTTCATAAAACTCCGTAAATCAAAATTTCACGTAATTACCTTCAATAGTTCAGGAAATATTTGATTTGGAGATTACAATCAGCAATCAAGTAGATTTAAGGGATCGTATACTAATTTATATAAGTGTTGGTTAACGATACATTTATCATGTTTTAAGGAACGGGAATTTTTTGAGAATTGCTTGTACGGAATTAATCTATTATATATAAATATATCTTTTCAAATAATCATTGAATTCGAATTAAATATGGAACATAAGGTATCTGATAATTTTTTACCTAATTTTGAAAAAAAAAGCTACGAGTTCTCTCTATAATGGTAATTTTTTAAGAGCATAATTATTATATCAATAAAGTTAATCAATTAAGTCATTGTACCCTAATTTTCTCCCTTTAACTTATTACAAGTTTTATCAACTTTATCCGACTGTGATTAAATTTGTGGAAAATATTACATGGGACTTATTTTTTAAAGTATTTTTTAGTAATTGTAAGTGTAATAACAGCTTAAAGAATTTGCAAGATTTAAAGCAAGGTATGTTTCTTTTAAAGTATAAGTTTACATTTGCTACATCGACAAAGGATATTTTTTAAAATATTCTGATACATTCAGTGATATATACTTGCTTCTACACTTTATGTTCTTACTTTTGTCACTTAAAACTATTTTGAGAGCAACCTTTTGTACTCAATTCCAGTGAATCACGAAAAAGTTTATCTTCAACGTAATTTGCAGTTTTAAGTCACTTTCGAATAGAGTTGTTTTAAACTTGATACACTTATTTCCACTTTAATTAGCATCACTTCTTAAAGTCTTTGAGCTGATTCAGTATCTCTGTAATTAATCAGTGGTTTTAAATATACGAATGATGTTCTTCGCCGAAGATTCTGAAGTTGATAAAGTTTCGGAAGAAACAGCGGGTTTTCGATGCTACAATTATCAAAAGACAGATAAACTAAGAAAGGATCACACACATTTTTAAAGGGGTCTTATTCTGCATAAGTTCAAGAAGTTTCAACGAAGAATCATAAATTTTATTCCTTAAGTTTCTTAGTTGATATTTAAAAGATTTAGTTGTAATATAAGCTAAAATCAGCAATAAAAATGATCAAACTGCAAATAAACTTTGCAATTAGTTGCAATGTTTTTATAAATGTATGTGTATTTTAAAAATAGTTTCAAAACAAAAGTTTTAGTTATTCTTATTGTGAAACTTATTTGTAATTATTTGTTTAAAATGGCACAACTAAAATGCGAATGTGTTTTTATTAGAAATAAAATCGATTAAATATAATCTTTTATACAAAAAGGAGAAGGTTGTTTTAAAGTTTTAGAAATTTTACTGTAATAAATTTGTTTTTGAACTCACATTTATCTATTAAATATTTTGATATAAAAATTTTAGTTAAAAATGTATCTTTGTTGTTTGCTATAAGTTTCTTACATACGATTTTTTTCATACATTTTTTTCTTTATTATTCAACTAAAGCTGTACGTATAGTAAAAAGTAAGCATCAATTTTTAAAGTATTCATTATGCTCGCATCGGAACACATTTATAATTTTTAATCAATGCTCCAAGGTATGACAATACGTCAGGTAACTGTTGCCACCGCAAGACAACGTCATTTAATTACACCATTAGAGTGGTGCAGTATTGCTCGTTTAGAGGGATTATACTAGTCTTCAGAAAAGATCTGCATGCTCAAATCAGAATCATGACAGACCGAATTTATTGGGACATCATTTTGAAACAACACGTACGTTTATGTAGTGGTGCCATCAGCGCAGAGTTTGTGTTTCTGGATGACAGCGTCCATTCTCACTGAACAAACATCGTAAACACATGCCTTCAATCTGATGATATCAATAGTATGGAATAGTAAGCATTCTCACTTGACTTTAATCTGATAGAGCATGCGTGGGGCATGCTTGTTCAAAAGGAAGCAGCAAGTTAGCCACCTCCTACATGTGTACCTGAATTACGGAGATAATTGCTTACTGAGTGGAGTAGACTTTTTTAAGATCCGCTCGATAATTTGATGCTCAATATCCCAAGGAGTTGTACGGACTGTATTTCATCGCATGGAAGAAATACAATGTATTAAACTTTATACCAACCATATAATATAAAGCTTTTGTATAGAGAAATTTCTTATAATTGCTCCAGAGAGCAAAAATCATAGTTTTTATTAATGGTATCATAACCATACCATCTTTGTTGACCTTTGTCTTTTGTTTAATATAAATGGGCTTTATGAATAAATCACGTTGGTTTTGTTTCTGAACCTTTATTTGCCGGAGCTTGCATTATCCTTAATTTTGGACATGAGTGTATATATATATACAGTAAAACGTCGTTTATCCGAACGTTTATTATCCGGACAGTAAAATATCCGAACCAAAGTCCGGATATGTTTTCGAACCATGTATTGCTCAACATTTGTTTCCTGTGAGGCTAAAAGTGATGGGAAAACTCAAGGTGAGGGATATTTGGGGAATTTCAGTTGTGTGATTTGGTAAACATCTGAATGAATATTAGGTCAGTTTGTTTCCAAGTGAGGGGGTATGTACGTGCTCTTTTGTTGAGTTTTGTTAATGTAGAAACCTGTATAGCATAGGATGCAGAAGACTGTGGATTTCAAAGCTAAATAATGACGAGATAGTGACTTCCGTGCAAGAAGAATCCGACCCTGTCGACGATGAAACGGATGAAGACGAGGACAACAACAACGAAAATAGCAAGGGTTCATCAAATGCTGACGCTTTTCTGCGTTAGATACAGCTATGGAGTGGTACGAACAACAAGCAGATTGCTGTCCTACTCAACTACTGCTGCTGAAAAGAATCAGAGACCTTACAGTGAAAAAAACGAAGGTGTACAACGGTACAGCGAAAAATAATTGATTATTTTCCACAATCATGGTAAAATTGCGTCGTTTTGCATCTATTTGGCTTTTTCTTCAAGCACGTTTCAAGCAAGTGATAATTTTCAATATTTGTATAGTGTCCAGTATCATATACTGCATGGATCGCATTCGATTTTCTATTATCCGAACAATTGCGTATCCGTATGGTGCCTGGTCCCAATTTATTCGGATAAACGACGTTCTACTGTATACACTTCTAGCCACACGAAATACAACATCCTGAAGGAAGCGAATCATATGAAATTTACATCATGCGTTGGTGTCAAAGAAATATGCAAATAATTAGCATTTTTGCGCAGACGCACATCACGGGTGACCGTTGCGCCATCCGCAAGCGCTATATAAGGGGAGAAAAGATTGGCGATTTGAAGTTCGGCATTCTTTCTTTTGTTTGCGTAAACTGTTTTTCTATGCTTCGTCGAAGACATCAAGCGTCTTTTGAACAAGTTTCTGAATTCGACCAATGAAAGGTAATAACCTATAGGGATTGCGGATGGTGCTTCAGATTAATCGATCAACGTGTTGGACAAAACCAAGCAACTGTGATATGGATCTTTCATCGCTGGAGGAAGGAGGAATCGACGAACCAAAATGACTGGTTGTACCCACATTTGATGACAGATGAATTGTGCGCATGCCAGTAACAGATCGCGCATCACATCACGAACGTAGCACAACAGATTCAGTATGTTACGCATCATTCGGTGTCAACTCGTAGCATTCGACGGGGTTTGCAGAGGAGTAGAATGTCCAGATTGGTCCTTTGCTTTGTTTACCCTTGACTGGAAACCACAGGCGTTTTCACCACCAGCATTGGGATGAACGATGGAGATAGGCAACGGAATGGAGTAATATTGTGTTTACTGACGCATTCCACTTCTGCCTGCAACATTACGATGGTCGGATTCGAGTTTGGATGCATTGTGGTGAGAGGCTTCTGAACTGTTGCGTTATGCATCCTCACACTGGTCCTGTACCCTGTATCATAGTTTGAGGTGCTATTGAATTTCACTGCCACACCCTTCTAGTACGCATTTACCGTACACTGAACACCCAGTGCTACATCTCTGAGGTGTTGGAGCCCGTGGGCCTCCCATACATTCAGTGCTTGCCATCAGCCATATTCCAACAAGATAATATGTGACCACACATTATACACAATATTCAAAGGTCTTTCTGCGCCCATCAGGTTGAATTGCTTAATTAGCCTGCTTGTTCTCTCGATCTATTGCCAATCGAAAATGTGTGGTCCATGCTTGCATAACGACTGGCATGGATACACCACCCACTGCTACACAGATCAACTTCGGCAACATGTGAAGCCGCATGGACTGCTGTATCCCAAGGATGCATCCAAAGCCTCTTTGATTCCATGCTGAGGCGATTGGTAGAGGTTATAGCCAACAACGGTGACTACGCTAACTGCTGATTTTGTCATCATCCACTCGTCACAAGAGGCTGTAATTTTAATCGTTTGATCTCTGTACAACATGTTATCTGACAAACAAATTTCGCTGTGATATCAGTGGTCCATCTCGGTGGCAATATTTTTTGACTAGCACTTGTATATGTAATATATATTCATAAATCTCCTTTAAAGCTAAGCTATAAACAGAAGCGTAGCAAGTCATTATAGGTCAAAGTTAAATGTCTACAGTAGTAAATATCAAACTGTTAGCCATAGGAGCTAAAATTTTAGGATTAAACACTTGTATAGTTTAAAAACAATCAAATCTTTTCATGTACACTCATGTCCATAAATTAAGAATAATGAAGTTCAGGCAAAGAAAGAGACAGAAGCAAAACAAATTTGACTTATTTATAAAGTCTATTTATTAAACAAATGGTAAAGAGCAAAAAAGATGCTATATGTTTGACATAATTAATAAAAATTGCGATTTTTACTTCCTGGAGCAAATTTCAAAAAAGGACCTATTTACAAAAAACAGTATAACATGGTTAGTATGATGGTTAATAAGGAGTATGTCTCCCGGACGATGCAATACAGGCCTTACAACGCCTACGCATGCTGAGTATCAAATTATCAATCTGATCTTGGGGAATATTACACCACTCATCAAGCAATGCCCTCCGAAGTTCCGGTAGACAGGAGGGAGGGGGTTGACTGGCAGCAATTCGTCGGCCAAGCATATCCCATGCATGCTCTATTGGATTCAAGTCCGGTGAGTATGCTGGCCAATCCATACGGGTTATATCCTCTGATTGAAGGCATTCATCTATAATGTTTGCAAGGTGAGGACGGGCGTTGTCATCCATAAACAGAAATTCAGCACCCATGGCGCCCCGAAACAAACGTACATGTTGTTCCAGAATGAAATCCAGATAGATGTGGCCTGTCATCGTTACACTCTGAACATGCAGGTCAGTCCTGGAACCAAGAATAATTCCTCCCCAAACGAGCCATTCTGCACCACCGTAACGGTGTTGTTTAATGGTGTTCTCTTGGTGGTAACGGGTACCTGGCGCTCTCCATATGAAAGTCCGGGGAGAATCAGACTGCAAACTAAACCTGGACTCGTCGGAAAACATCACACAAGACCACGGTTGCGGTGTCCACAATGCATGCTCTCTACTCTGGGTTAATCGCAGGCGACAGTGAGTTGCGGCAAGGGGAACACATCTGAAAGGCCTACGAGCATATAGACCAATGTGCCCTAAGCGTCTGTACACGGTCTGCCTTGAAACTGTCGTACCGGTAGCTGAAGAGAGCTGACGAGATAGGTCTGATGCTGTGCTCCGTCTGTTTCTTTTGGCAGTGACTGCCAAATACCGGTCCGCATTCGGCGTTGTAACTCGGGGGTGACCTGTGCTTTAACATCTACTCACATTACCATCATCTTGGAATCGTTGCCAAAGCCTGGAGATGACACTCTGTGCGATTCCAAGTTCCTAGGATACTTCCAGCTGGGTACGTCCACATTCCAGTCGTCAGATAATTCTACCACGTAAAAAATCATCCAAATGCTTCCTTTGTGCCATAACTATGCGGTTATTGCACTGAAAGGCTTTTAAAGCGCTTGTGAACAATTTTACTTATTTGCCACCATTCCTTATATACACCTCTTACACTCTCGTCATTGTGACGCACTATCCGCGCCATCTGGTGGTTTCCTGTCATTTGCATATTCTTCTTCAAGATATGTGTGATAATTCTACAGGTGAAATTTTTATTTTAGAGTTCAATTTCTGTGTGATTCTGAATTATCCTTAATTTATGGACATGAGTGTATTTGCCTATGCGTTTGAGCTTAAAGGAAGAAAAAATAGCTTGAGAAAAATTTCTAAAAATATTCAAAGATTTCTTACAAGAAATTAAACACTCATTTAAAATAATATAAGAAAGTTTTCAGTTCTAAATAACATGTTAAAAATATAATTCTAGTACATATGAGAGCCGGAAAAGCCTCTCTATATGAGAATATGCATGATGGGTACCATAGTATGGTATGCCATTTAAATGATTAAATAACAACTTTTTTAAAATTTTATGTACCTTACTTGAAAGATTTTAACATAATTTTACTCATGGAACAAATGCATTTATAGTGTATTCGAAAGTAATAACTTTGAAAACATTTCAATTGCCGCAATTATAAAGCTAAAATCTTTAAAATCAATTAAATGGGGCAGTTATTTTAACAATGTTTTCAAATAGCTTTGAATTAAATTAATATCTGAAGTTATAAATCGAATAAATTAAAAACATTAAAACTACTGCATTTTTTTTAAAAAATATGAATATGTGCTCTATATCTTAGATGCAATAACAGAAATATAATCCACCAAAATAATCCAACAATATAATAATCAAATAAAATGCTGTTTTTATTCTCTTCACAGAAACTAAAGAATGAATTCTGCTTCGTACTATGATACATATTTGTGTTCTTAAAGGTAAAGCACCTTTCTCTTGGCAGCCATTTTATTCCAGTGTCCCCCTTCAGCTGGCGTATACATTATCGAATCTTTCGAACAGAGATTGTGGAGTTCTTGTTCGCTAATTAATAATCTGTGCTGCAGCTGTGACTGATGTCCGTGCTTGAGATGTTGACGGTTGGAATAGGAGTGATGATAAATGTTCCCAGATGGTGACAGTGAATACTTCACCTAAGTGGTAGGGAGGATTTTCGACTAGATGGGGCTTAGCTAAGCCTCTCATGGTTCGAGCTCTGCAGAAAGTTGCAACCTATTGTGTATATATAATAAAGGAGTAAAAATATGCCAATAAAGCAATGTTTTGTGTTAATTGATGGAAATATACCATAATCTTGGAAGGTAATTCATTGAATTGAAGGTGTTTAATTTCTTTAAAGCTTTTGTGTTAAATATCGGGAAAATAGGTCCGATCTTTTTCAGCTAAATGAACTGAGTTAAATCTTTATACCATAGTGGGGATACCTATAAATATTTATCAAGTGCCACATTTAGGAATAATAAAACTTAAAATGTAGGATCTAAGTAATTCAATTTTTTACTAATGTCTATACTACATACATAACCAAGAGGAAACATTTATTGTTTTTTTTTAAAATTTTATTCTATGTTTCAGAATATCATTATATTTCATTGCAAAGGATTTATAAAGTACCATTTACAAGGATTCTCTGAGGTAAAAGCATTCATCAATTAAAAAGCATGTAATTACAAATTTATACATATTTCTTACAGAATTTCTTACATACTGATCTATGCATCTTGCATTTTATCTGCATATTACAACAAGAAATTTGAGTTCCCCTTAACATTAATACATATTTGACAAAATGTATAGGTAGTTGAGAGATATATATCAACTTCCCATTACATTTCCATTCGACTTATAGATGAATCCATTTTCTCTTATAAGATTAAAATGAATAATATTTTTATTCCCTACAATTTTACTGATTCTAAAAATATAAGTTTTCAAAAAAAGTAAATCATTTAAGAATTGCAACATCCATCGCTTTTTCTGTATTAAATATACTAAAGTAAAATATTTCATATATTAAAGTTAAATCTTATTTTGTCTACAATAAACACAAATAGTGACCCATCCGGTATAGTGATTAGCGACTCTGACTGCTGTGCCGTAGGGTATGGACCCGAATCTCGGAGCCCTCGTCATGGATGTTTGTAAATATATTGTGCCTTTGCAGCATGGGGATAAACTAAATAACCGTCAAGCTTCAACTCCTCTCATGAGTTTGGTGGAAGGGGAAGAGAGATGGGAATCCCCTGACCACCCCTAGGGTGTTGTCTTTCAAAATTGGGGTTGAACCGACTCAAAACGTATTGTCACTTGCATAGTGCTCCAAGCTACGTCTAACGACAGGCGTACACTTAGCCCTTTGCCGCGTTGAATTTTGTGGGTCTCAATCTGACATCGTCAGGCAGGTGGCATTAGGAACATTAACAACATAAACACAAACAATAAATGAAATAAATAAAGATATAATTAATTTAGACAAATGTTTTCTTAAATGTATTTGACTTTCAAACATGAATTTCAAACCAAATTATTTAAAGGAATAATCTTATACCTTAACTAGTTTTGTTCAAAGTTGTCTTTTCGGTTGACATTCTATATAATTGTTTGTTTCTTGGAAAAGGCAGAAACATTTCGATAAGAAACACTAATTTTTAATCTTATGCCTTAAAGAAAAACAATTTCCCATACAGAACTTATTCTCTCTTATAAATGAAATGATTACTTTTAAATGTGTGCATCCTATGCTAAGTCTTAAGAAAATATCAGTAACTCTAAAAGCCAGCTATTTTTTTTATAGGGAATTGTCATAATTTTAGCTATATTATTTTATAAGAGCTAAAACAAAATTCCAATGATTTATTTCCTTTTTATTTAAAAAATGAAAAAATCACTCAATTATTGGACCCTGTTACGTTGTTATATACACTCTTTTTTACTTTTTATTTTATTTTTTAAATCCTTTTATGCATAGTTTTTATAATTCTTACCTTCCAAACGCCAACTTCACTTCCAAAGAAATTTAAAAGCTCCATTTTTGTAAAACCCTATACCATTTCCAAAACACATTAAACTTCTCACTCACATATTTCCAAGATTTCTTAACGAATGGGACATTTTTTTCAGTCAAATTTTTAATATGCTTCATTTCTATGATTAAATTAGAAATTTAGGTAATCGAAAAATGATTATGATTCAAAGAATATATTGCATCTCTAACCAGGAGATAAAAAGGTAAAGCCTTTTTAATTAGCTAGAAATGAAAAAGAATTTGCATAGTGGACAGATATGGAAGTTTTGATAATAAGATTCATAAACTTAAGTATCGCTTTTGTCACTATACAACAAATCACAACTGTGAAATGTTTACATCAACATCTCATTTTATAACTCTAGTATGGCATCAAAATATATTCAATCATACATTATACAGATGATACAATGAAAAGCAGAAACTGAAATTATGTCAGATTTTTAGATTCATTTAAAATAATTAAATAAATATGGTTATAATGTCTCAGAAAGATAGCTTCGTGCTATATTCTATTATTTACTTTAGATGTAGTATATAATAAATAGAAAAATGAAAAATCCTAGTTATTACATTTAAAAGAGTCGTACTAAAATATGAGAAGCATATATAAATTCTTATTTAAATAATAAGATATTAACTGTAACACAGTTGTCGAATCATCATAATTTCACGTTTTTAGTCTTGTTGAATGAAATGGCAGAAAAATAAAAACAAGCTCTTAATTTATCATACTTTATCAAGATTCATTAGGTCACGCTGCTGTTTATCGACCACAAAAACAAACTATTACATACTTATTTGAAAAGTAAATGGAGTAAACAAGAAGTGCTTATGCCATATTTCGTAACTTTTCGTGGTACAGGGCAAAAAGGAGACGTATAAAAATCTTCAAAATGCTTTAAAAAATTATCAGTTTTTCGTAGCTTAGCAAATAACGAGTTTCTTAAAGTGTCACGTTTTTTGAAACAAGAACATCTTATCGACATTTACGACATTCGGTAGTCATGTAATAGAGACGGCAGCGCTCCTCATTACGTCGATTTTTCCGGTCTATCTAACACCCGAAATGAGAGCAATAACAGTTATTAGTCATCATAAACATGATTATACTCGTAACGTTAACTCACAACTTCATTTCTAGGAACAAAAAAGGGAGAAAAACCTTTTAAGGAATGGTAAAATAGGACCACATAAGAAAGCAAATCTATCTGGTTCTTTCTTTTTTTAAAAAAACATTTCGTTTCTCGTAAGGAAATTAAAAATATTTTATTCTTACACCCTTTATTGTTTGTATGCTGTTATAAAAAGAATTTTCACAGTTTATATTTGAAGCAACTTTAGGCTTGTGTAATTTCTTAATTTTTAATAGTTACAGAAAGTATTCAACGCAATCTAATAATAATTTATTAATTGATTATCAGTTACAATAATGAAAAACAATATTTGATTGATTCAAGCATTTTTAATTGCCAAAAATTATTATTAACTTTTTGAAGTTATTATTTTTTAACAATCTTTCTCTAAGATGCTTTCTTTTTATACTCATTTATTCAAATAATCTTCATAAATATACATATGCATTATACATTCTCAAATAATTAATGAATTTAATCGGAATTATGCATCATCCAATTATTATGACAATATTACTTAAGACATTAGATAATGTGCTTGTTCCTTCACAGGAGAATAAAACATCATTACTAACAAGATTGTTAATCATGGTAATTATTAAAGAATATTTCTCATAGAAAAAACTTACCAAAAGCAGGATAATATTATTCTCCCTTAAAAATGACAGCATGCGTATTTTCAATCGATTTAACAGAAATAACGAGGCATAAAATAAAAATTTCTTCAAATACAATTTCTAATGTCTAGCCAAGCTACAATAATACGTTGAAGCATTATGATTTACTTATTCTGAATCAATTAACTTAACTATATAATATATAATATTTTTGTATTAAGATATTTTTAACCAACTTTGTGAGAGAGAGCGCGCTACACCAAAAAATCTGATACGATACTTAGAGTATTTGATACTTCAACCCTTTAACTGTCAAGTTATTTTGATTATTTGAGTTTTTTATTGCAAAAACCAAGTATTTGGTACAAAATAAGACATACTTTGTAGCTAAAAATTGATGTTAAGAATTAGATACATGAAAGTTTTTAAGGCTTTTTAGCAACTGCATATGCGCTTGAGGGGGCTGCCACACATAATGGTAGTGGTAAAGTTGACTTCTATATAGTGGACCATTATCTTCTAAGAAAATAAACAAACATTTTTATTTATTTTCACAAAATACCTGCTAGTAGTTCAGTAATTCAGTTTAGTGTGGCTTTGAGAGCCCAAGTTAACATTTCTTGATAATGATTCGACTGGGACTAAGAGATGAAGCCAAAATAATTTTCTCCCAGACTGAATTCGGCTAAAACAATAAGATGCACTCAAAATAAAAACTAATCCATATAATATTCTTTCGTGACATTTTGGAGCACTTGTTCAGTGCCCGAGAAAATCTCGGGCATGACATTTTGGAGCATTATTGCCGTGCCCGAGATAAACTCGGCCCAGACATGGCATATAAAAGGTTACCATTGTTATCAATGAAATCAATTATCGATCTAGCATTTATTATCAATTACCAATCAAACATTTATTATCAATGAAGTCATATAACAATGAAACATTTATTATCTATGAAGTCATTCATAATCAAATATTTATTATAAAAAATCAATTATAACCTAAACATTCATTATATCAATGAAATCAGAATTCATACAAGCTTCCCGATTTAAACATCGATGACAACAAATCTCACAACTGCACTCGATATATTACTCCAGCTACATTTTATAATTGAAGTGTTACTTGAAATATAAAAGCTTTTGCTCAAAGAGAACCGTTTGGTTGCTTTTTTTATTTACTGTTACTATATGATGCTGGAATAACGCCATTTAAAAGCTATACTTGAGTTATATTGGCAACGGATACACAGTTTTGATTTTGATCCACAGTCAAGCGACTAGGACAACACCTTACCTGGCAACCCCTATATTTCAAATTAGCACACCACACAAACGGGAGGACTTTGAGCAATGGCATTTTTATCTTGCTTCAGTCGCTCTACCCGGTGGGTTTTCAGTGACACTAGAGATCGAGCTCATGGCATGCTGGCCACGAGCTCATGACCATGGCCACTAGATTACTGCTGACACAGTACTCAACCACGGAAGACTTTATAGTTCATTTGAGCTTAACATGTGGATTACGAACCAATTTATGGTGCAACGGGGACTAAAATCTGTGATTAAAATTGAGAATAAATTGCCTTGAGATGGCTGAAAAATTTAACAAAATAAATGCCCAGAATTTGCGGGCTATCCTGGGTACAAATTATGCGTTTAATCCCTCAGTCGTATTACTTTATACGACTGATCTTTATGTAATTGACTTGGAAGTTGCGTTTTAAAGGTATATTTGTTATGAAGGATACCGTGTATAAGGGTTTTTAATACACTACAAGTACTATGCTCAACACGGAGTGATAACACTGGTCAACATGATTTCTGTCTCATGAGTACCAATAGTTGTACTTAATGCAATTTTTTATCGTGTTTTCAAATATGTATTCGGAATTTCTCCATCACCCACAGTTTTTTTTTTAAATTTTAATTTCAATTAATGTATTTAAATAGTTTTTTAATAAATGACCATTTGTCCATTGTAAAATAAAAACTCCTAGAGCATTGTAAATGTTATGGAACCACATGAGCTATCTCAAATGGTATCATTGCTACTGTTGTGCAAGTTCAGACATGTACAGACACTTTGGCACCAGACACAACAGACAGGCACAAATATGGTCTAGACTAGCATGCATTCATTAGAACGATGTCAGTTGTGAGATAATAGTGAACCAGTTAACACGTAATTGTGAGCACTTTGTGCCTGTATTGTTGTATGTTACGTATTTACAAATTAATTTCTTTTAATTTGTTGTTAGTTACAAAATACATAGAGCTTGTTTAAATCATCATAACAACTTATGTTATAAATGTGGTGAAGTCACGCTCAAGTCCCAAATGCGAAACCTTACTCCATTAGTAAAAAAGTGTTATGAACTTTATTTGGGTGTAAAGTGGAGGACCAAACAAGGACCTGGGACCCACATATCTGTTGTTTATCGTATAGTAGGCTTCTCACTGCATGGAAGAATGGCAAGCGCCACAGTCCATTTGCTATCCCTATGATTTGGAGGAAACCCAAAGATCACTCCTCTGACTGTTTTTTCTGCTTAACAAACATTAAAGGAATTACCTCAAAATCAAAACATACAGTGGTGTACCCAGACTTGCAATCTGCAATGAGACCAGTTCCACGCTGCGAAGAATCGTCCATACCAAAGCCTCTAGAACATATGATATTAGATGAAGGGAGCTCAGATTCCGATCGAAGTAATGAAGATGTGGTGATACAACTTTAGAACCAAGCTGTTCATCTGAGCCTCATTTATTGACTCAAGAAGATCTTAACGATCTCCATAAGAGATTTAAAGTTATTCAAAAAACAGTCTGAAATGCTTGGTTCCCGGCTTAAAGGATGGAATCTTCTTCAAAAGAATACAAATATATGTACTTATCGTAGTCGTCATTCTCAATGTAAAGACTACTTTTCTGAAGAAAATGGCTTAGTGTTTTGTACTGACATTTCTTCTCTTATGGAGACATTTGGTATTTAACACAACCCTATAGAACGGCGCTTATTCATTGATTCCTCCAAAGCAAGTTTAAAAGCAGTGCTTCTGCATAATAGAAATAAATTCCCATCAATACCTATGTAGTTTGAAAGAAAAATGTAAAAACTTTCAATTTATATTGGCAAAGCTTCAATATACAGTGCATGAATGGAATATTTGTGGTGATTTGAAGGTAATTGCACTTATTCTTGGTCTGCAGCTTGGTTACACAAAGTACTGTTGTTTTTTGTGTCTTTGGGATAGTAGGGACAGAAAAAACCATTACATCAGAAAAGAATAGCCTAAACGCGAATCATTCATTCCTGAGCAAAAAAAATGTGAAACATGACGCATTGTGTAATCCTAAAAATGTATATCTACCTCCTTTACATTTTAAACTAGGATTAATGAAGAATTTCGTGAAAGTCATGGGCAATACTTCTGGTTTTATGCACTTAAAACAGAAGTATCCTAAAATTTAGTGAAGCATAAATTAAAGAAGGGATATTTGTGGGTCCACAAATACGATCACTAATGCATGATGAGAAGTTTGAGGAACTATTAAATCAACTAGAGAAAGCAACTTGGCAAGCATTCAAAAATGTAACTCACAGTTTTTTGGGAAATCTAAAGGCGCAAAATTACCGTGATTTTGTTCATGATCTTATAACATCTTACAAAAATTTGGGCTGTAGTATGTCCTTAAAAATACACTTCCTGCACTCGCACTTAGATTTCTTCCCGGAAAATTTTGGTGCAGTGAGCGATGAGCACGGAGAACGCTTTCATCAGGAGATTTCAGCGATAGAAAAGATATCAAGGCAAATGGAATGCTAATATGCTGCCTGATTATTGTTGGACCATCAAGAGGGATACTCCACAGGCGAAATATAAAAGAAAATTGTGATTTCTTAATTTCTAGATGAGTCCGAATGTTCGAATATTGTGTACTTAAGAATGTAGAAAATATTAAATTGTTTCAAATTATAAATGCCTGTCTCTCGAAAACCTTGCGTGATGAAGAAAAATCGATATCATATTTGAATTCAGGAGAAGAAATGCTATCAGAATCACATATTTTTCTTTCTGGGACAAAAAAATTTTTTTTTGTTCCCAGTGTAATCACTAAAAATGAATACTAACTTAGTATATATAGGAGAGAACTTACTCAAATTATTTCTATTCTTAGAACTTATGTCGAAGAAAATGTGTATAAAATAAAGCTTTTTCTCTAAACAGTACTTTAAACTGTATTCTTCTGAAGTAGATAGAATATGTGTTTGAATGTAGTTTAATCAAAGAATGTGATATATAACGTTTCTAATTTTCGATTAGTTCATAATTATTCTCCTTTTAAAGATAAATATGTATCATAATTTTTTATATCTTTCGCTTTTTTTTATATCAATAATGTGTTTTCTTATTTTGAAAACTCATTAAATATAATCGTTTAGCAACTGTAAAAGACGATCCAATTCTTCCTTAAGCGTATAAATTTTTTTTTAAAAATATACCTATTTCTTAAGTGTATTTAAATATGTTTATTTAAAATGATATTTAAGAGTTTGTTCAATGTCTCATTCAATTTAAAATTAATTATTAAAGTGATGTTTTTAATTGGCTTTTTGCCGTCATATGATGTCATATTTTGTAGTTTTGTTATTGTTCTTGACGTTACATTAAGGACTCTTAGTATTTTGTTTTATAGAATCATATTTCTTTGAATACATAACCCTTGTAAAACAATTCTTCCTTTCAGAAATCCCTTCTCTTGTACAAATGTGTAAGTAGAATTTTTCATTCAATTTAATAGGACATGCATTACTACCATTTTGGAACAAATTGTAAAGCCATTCTCTTGTAATGATATCAATATGATTGGGATTTTAAGTTACAGAATGAACTTCGATCAAGTATGTCTGGTTTTCATGATATTAAGAAGCGTATTACCTAAAAGGTGTCGTGGCAAAAACTGATGCTCAACTACACAGAAAAATTCTACATCTGAACGAGTATGAGATTGCATCTTTAAGTAACGAAAGTGATTCTGAGTTAGTTCTCCGAAAGGAAATTCTCGTTCTTGATTATGAAGAATAATTTCTATGCACACATTTTGAAATTTCCTTATATCTAGTATTTGGGGCAAGCAATTCAAACATTTTAAAAAGTTCTGCATAAATTAATTTTTCTCCTTGTTTAGCAAACTCTTTTCTAGCTAAATCATGAAGTTTTGATTTACATATTATCTATGTGGGTGGGGGTCTCTTTTATACATTTCATAATCACCGAATACATTTTTATGTGCATTACAAACAATATATTTTATAGTTGCTTATATGAAGTTTTAAGATATTTTAAATGTTTGTAGTCCTTAACCCCAGAGCAAAAACAAATTTTAGTGTAATTACTTTTTTGGCTTGTCTGATATTATTACACACATTGAATATACTTCGTATGTAAAAGCGGAACTAAAGAAAGCTACTGTGATGTAAAAATATACGACTCAGTCTACTCTAAAAAGTTATACACAGCACATGTTGGAATTTTAACATAAAACTATGAGTTTGTTTCTTAGCGCATTATAAAATAACTGTGCATAAATATAATAGTTAAAAAGTAATAACAAAAGAATGACTACGCATAAGCATATTTATTGTGTAAAGAGTTTCATGAAAATCAAATTTATAATAAAATATATTTTGAGACAGATTGATCTCCATAACTTGAGTGAGAAAATTAAAAATAAAAAATGTGATTTTCTTTCGATAAGGGCTTAATACTAAGATTTGTTACATATTTTTATGTGAAAAGAAAATTAAGATTCAAATTCGATGAGTAAATAATTATAAATTATTTTTATTTCTCTTTAAGAAAGCTCTGCATAACACTGAAATATTTACACACAAACCAAGAGTTACGACATTTGTATTACATAACAATGAATACATTCTTCAGAAATTTCCTCTCTCCAGGAGATTTTTATTTTCCCTTGCCCTTTCTTATGACTCCTCATCGTCACTGAAACTGAAAAAAGAAGTTAAAACGATTAGAGAGAAAGACAAATGTATAAAAATAGAAAAAGCGCCGAAAATAGCTTTGTTTTAACTTGTGCGTAATGGAACATGAGATAATAGGTATTATTCTTAGTTTCTGAACTAGAATCAAAGAAATAGTGCCTTAAACTATATCCGATAGACAAGTAATCAAATGAAATAGTTGTTACTTGTCTCGTCTTGTGACCTTCAAGAATTTTTCTCATCTATTCTTCTGCACTTCAAGAAACAAGTATATTGGTATTGGTTTGAACAATATATCTTGAAACTCCACTTCTTGTAAGTGTAATACGACTCACAGGTATTATTCTATTAAAATATATAATTTAGACCTTGCATTAAGAAAATATGTGTACATTTTATCTGTTGCATTATTTAGTGAAAATTTAAATAAATTAAACACATAAGACAACTTTTTTATAAAAAAAATTCGTATTTGATACACGTAATGTTTTTGCAATACCAGGATTTAATTCTTTAAGTGATGAAACCATTATTTTTGTATTGCTATACACTGAAAAGGGTATAAGGATTGGTATCCATGATCTGAAAATTATTGAGAATTAAAAAAATTGATATATATAAATAAGACATTGTCAATTTATATTTCACTGTGAAATATATTTCTTAGTACGCAAAACTGATTTAAATTAAAAAAGAAAAGAAACAAGCGAAAGAATCACAATATATGCCTTTTTATTGCACTAATCTTTGTTGTAAGTAAATAAAGAAACATAAATATTAAGGCATGAAATTCAAGGAGTATATTGCATTTTATTTTGTTTATAAACTGTTTATACTTTGTATTTATATCTGTAAAAATATGTACCGTATTTTGTGGCCATAAGATGCAATTTTTAAACTAAAAAATATGCCCCAAAGTCAGCCTGCATCTTATAAGGGCCGAGGGTATAATAACTTCATTCTTTACGATGCAGGCTGATTTGCCGGGAAAAATTCCCTTAAATATGTTTCCTGCATCAGGCATAGAAAATGGTTATTTTTTATTACAAATGTCTAAAAAAACACTGTTTTGAGCCAGTAGAAAGCAAGAGAGTTTTAATATTTTCTTGACAGTACTTCCTAAAAAATTACCAAATAAATTATAAATGTAAACAATATATAGTGCATATGTATATATATACCATGTAGCATAATGCAGTTTAGTTTCATTGCACATGAAACTAAAGCCATGACGCTGAGAGCAACTTAAAAAATAACCTTCGCAGTAGTTATTTAGGGGCATTGCAGAATTGTTTTCACATGCATGATTTTATGTAATGTATATACATTTAAAGAGTTCTGGTTTAGTATTTTGTAAGTGAATGTAAATAAATAAAACTATGTAGCATTACTTCTCAGTCTAAATCATGTAGATTCTGCAATGAATAAACTAATTTTTTTGCTATTTTTTTTTTTAATTAAACAGTTCCGTTTTCATTCTATAAGTTTTTATCATAAAAATAAGTACTTTGATCCTTTTTAGTATGATTCAAGTATTTTTGTTAATTCTAACCGGATAAATCAAAGTGCTTCGTATGGATGGGAGAACTCGGTAATGACTTTGTGATCCATAAAGCACAACGTGAGACTTAAGAAGATAAGTTGAGCTTATATCAAATGTTTTTTGGAATCTTGATAAAATTTGGAACACAAAATTATAAAATTAACAGCGAAAGATAAATTAAAAAGAAAAAAATATTATATGTACAAGGAATATAAAAATAATTAACGAAAATTTATAAAAATATAAAAAAAAACTGTAAATATGAGTTATAAATGTATATATTAAGAAACATTGACAAAAAATTAGAGAAGAGAAATAATAAATAATAAACACAAGAAACAATAATAAACTGAACAGATACAAGTTGTTGTAAAAGCAACATAATATATATATATATATATATATATTATGTTGCTTTTACAACAACTTGTATCTGTTCAGTTTATATATATATATATATATATATATATATATATATATAGGGAGAGAGAGAGAGAGAGAGAGAGAGAGTCCAAAGTATTGACAAATTTAGGTGAAGGTTGGCTGGACGAAAAACATTGTTTAAACCTGCAATCCTGGTTCCTAAGGCCAGGAGTTTGCTCTAGTATTTCTGTGTCTAAATCTATTCTATCATGACTATAGTTATCTTAGGTATATAACTATTTTTTGTATATTTTTGTAATATATATATATATATATATTTAAAATACCTCACACTAATATAACCAAGCAAATATTCAAATCATATTAAACCTAGAGTACAACATCACATTTCAAAATTTCAATGGCGAATAAAAATAATGAAGATATATATATATATATATATATAATAAAGAATAAAGAAAAAAATGAAAAAAACATTTACAAAATTAGAGAAGAGAAGTAATATATAATAAACACAAGAAACAATAATAAACTGAACAGATATAAGTTGTTGTAAAAGCGACATAATAGGTAAAATTACAAAAAAAAAATCAAATTTGTTTCTTAAACTAATCACATTGATGGAATTTCTGTAAAAAAATCCAATATTGCTTCATTTTAATTTTAAGATTTTTTTTATGTGTTCTTTCATATAAAATATTTACAACATTGATAAAGCATCCTGTATTTCTGTTTTTATACTAGCATAAATCAAGCAAGATTGATTGGTCTCTCCTGGAGGTAAAAACAAGCAGAGGATAATCGGCGCATATCTTTCATTTTTCAGAGTCCTTGAATAAATTATATTTTGTTGTGTTATGTGTCGTACCTGTTAGAACTATATATATACATTATTGTGTACTATAATGCATCGAACAATAGGCTGTCACATTTTATCTAGTACTCTTGTCTTTACGCATGGTCTAATTCCTTTCTATGTCTAAAAAGAATAAAACCACTTCTAAAGAGAGTTTTTCTTTTATCCTTTACCACTATAGTTAACCATTAATGTCGAAATGATTTTATTTATTTTTTTATTCTGAAACATTATCATACGCAAGAACTCGACATATCTGTTACTATAATACTTTTCCAAGCACAAATTATCTACTGATACGTATAAAATAATGTAAATTAAGGGCTGGCTTCTATTTTTTTTTCACATTAACTCATTCTAATTATATGATACACCTAGAGGTCGTCATACAATTTTTTTTGGCTCTTAAATCTTATGACGAGCGCAGGTCATAAAGCTGCATTGGGCCATATATATATATGTGGTTGAGTTCTTATGTCTGAAAAGATATTGTAATTTATTTTAAGTAAAAATGCTGATGTGTTGTTCTTAATTCCATCTACGCACAATTCGTAATTCCCATCGTGACGCACAATGAAGGTCAAGGTATAAGGAAAAATATTTATAACCTTCCAGATAGTCGTAGTTTTAATTCCATCAGTGAGTATCTTAAGGTATTTGACAACCCTAAAATTCTGAATTTTACCAAAATTCAACAATTTTTTTATGCTTTTATTTTATAGACCATTTTATTATCTTTTTAAAAATACGAAGTTTATTATTTTCTGTTCACTAGAACAAAAATTACAAGTGTTTTAGTAAAAGCAGATGCCATTACTTTAAGCAAGATGTCATACTTTAAAACGAGTTTTACTTGAAATGTTTTTTTTTTTTTTTTTTTTTTTTGAAAATGCTCAAACTGGGAAAGTTATAGCTGAAAAAGTTTTGAAAATAGTTAACTGAACTTTTTTGTGTATGCTCTGTAGAAACACATCAGAATTGAAAAATTTAAAATGTGCTAATAAACTTTTGGTACAGAATGTGCTGCGTTTATGTTATTTTTGGACGTTTTTACCAATTTTTTCCCACACATTTTTAGTAATAATAATCTCTTTTTATCTTCTTAATTTCAGCATATTTTTCTTAAAATGTACTACACAAATCTAAAAACCACAAAAAATCCCCATATCTCCATTTTTAAAAAAAAAGTTGTTGCAAGTTTTCGGATTCCTTAAGAGAACACAAAAAAAAAGCCAAACTATTCTGACTTCAGAATAAGCATTACACAGTAGCTCCTGGAGACTGCATAAATGCCAGAGTACTTAGTTAGAGGTCATTCTTCAACCAGCATCCTCATCTTGAGACTGCAGGTAGAAATACTGGCAAAACTTCCAACAGGTATCCATTCTAAAGAAATTTTTACAAAAGTGATAGAACGGTGTTATATAATATATTAGGAGAAGAATATATATATATAAGTGAAATATTTTTTGCAGTGGGAAAAGTGTGATATTTCTCTCCATTTAGAGAATGTTTTGATGCGAAATATACTCAACAATAATACTGTTAAAAAGATGAGTTTATACTCTTAGTATTATGCATATAAACTTTCATAGGAAAATAATTATTGTTTGGTTTTATACAGCTTTTCGGGCTACTATATTTCCAACCACATTTTGGCAGGAGATATAAGACCTAGCATTTAAGTACGATATTACAAAGCTAGGGGGGAAATGTTTCATTTCCAGATGTTGCTTCTTTTATATAAGACTTTTAAAAAAAGATTTGAAAATATTCGTTTAATCTGTTTAACTGCGTTTAAAACCGAGATAATTAATGTGCTTGCTTTGTCGGCGTCATCCTCGACTCCTGGGTTTGTAAAAACAATATTTAACTCACAACTAATTTCAACAAATCTTCATTTCAAATAATACGAAGAGACTGGTGTATTGCTTATTAATATCACACTTTGAAATAACATTAGGACAAAAGGTGTCAGATTTCATAATTATTAATCATGGTCAAGTGACGAGGAAAACACTTGGAATGATACTCCACCATCTCTACACTTCCTAAAACAGGGATATGAGCCCCTCTAGAGGGGAAGAGGCGTGATAACCCTACGCGGGGACGCGAGCATATCGAAAAAATCAAATATAAATTATTTTAAAAAATTCTTAATTTACTGAAAGGAAGCAAAATAAAATTCATTCTGACATAATAAAAAATAAAAATTCATGCTGCATGCTTATTACAATATGTTCCAATTTAAAAATTAGAAAGGAAAAAGTAACATAATATTATCTTATTAATGAAAAATAATTTACATAAAATATCTATTACTTAAAAGTAACACATACAAAGAGTTTAGTACTTATTTTGATCATTTGTAAGATTCGTAATTAAGGCTGTATTGTAGCTTTAACGCAAAAGTACACTGTTATTGCATTCAATATATTGTTATTGTATTGGGGGGGGGGAAGGCACGATGAAGATTATGTTTGAAATTTGGGTCACAAATATTTAAAGTTTGAGAAATACTGATCTAAAGGAAAACATTTATCTACATTTTTTGTTTCTTTAAATAATGCGGTTTGAGGACAATGCTGGCCGTGGTAGCCAAGTGGTCAAGGCATCGTATCATGGATAGCGAGTCATGAGTTCGAGCCCAGTACCACTGAAAATCCGCCGTGTAGGGGAGCGATGCACGTTAAATCTGTTGAGAGATCAAACGTCCTCCCGTTGGTGTGGTGTGGTAGTTAGGAGAGGGGTGCCAGCTCAGGTGTCGTCCGCGTCACTTGACCATGGTTTCAAAATTCCGCGTTCCGTCGCCAAAAAACCCTCGTTTAGCTGAACAGTGCGACGTTAATATTCACTAACTCACTTGAGGACAATGCTATCTAAGAAATTCCAGCAAATTTAAACTTGCGGCATGAAATCTTATTTGATTCCGTGTTCCAGAGAAGTCTAAAATTGATGTATCTTTTGAAGTATTTTCAGGAATGGATTTAGAAACTTTACGAATTAATTGCTATGTGATGTAGTATCAAACTGATGCCAAATGGATATAAAATTAAACAAAATTACCGCCACTAAGTTAATTGGCATTATTCGGAACATTAATGAAATTATTATCCAACTGGATTTATCCTCTTACCAGTTAAAAAGAAAGGTAAGCATTGTAATCTCTAATAATAAGGTTCACTTATTTATTTTAAATACGTTAAGTCATTATTAAGGTACTTAAATTAAATTTATTTACTTAACATAAATATATTTAACACAAATTTTTCATAAATGCAATTTTAAGTTAAATCTTAAATAGAAGAATTACCGACTGCATAAGTCATACATTCGTCCACAACTACATTAAAAATGATACTGAAAACCCCATAATCTTTGTATATAGATATATATCTATCTCTCTATCTATTCAATTCTTATAAACGGGAATTGGACTTAAGTTCCTTAAATTTTTACGAAAGTCTCAGAGGTAATGATATTATTCACGTAGGAAAGTTAATGCATATTTTAAGCTGATTTAATCTATGCCTTAATGGATATTGAAGGTCCCAAGGAATTTCGAAAAATATTAACTGAATCTTTGCGTATGTACTCAGAGGAATAGTATCTGAGGCATTACTTTCTGGGCAAATCAACACTTAATATAAATATATTGAAGAAACTGAAATATATTTTCGATAGGAAATTAAAATTCCTGTTCAAGAATTCAGGTTTCCATCTTTAATTTAAGTGTAGTCTTTGCGTGCTTGTGATAAATTGCATCGCATAGATCCGGTAGTTTTGGATGACAGGGGTACATACTGTGCTAAATTTTTCTCAACATTTTTTTCTGGTAATCCAGAACAATTTTTAGAAAATCATGAAAAATATGTATTTCTTTCCTTCTGATTACTCTTTGGATTCCTTTTTATTATAAATGCTTAATTCAAATAGTCACCCTTACTCAAGATATTTAATCAACATAGTCTAATACTGTATTAAATTGGAAAATAAAAAAAAAATCATATTTATAATTAGTAAAATTGAGCTTTGTTTTTCATATCCAAAGCTAATGATGTGATTAAAACGAAATTATTGCGCATATTGTAAATACCATTCTAAACTTGAAACGGAGATATCAATTGAGATGTTTATTATGACGTTTTTGATGTTTTTTATTAAAAGATGAAGGAATTTTTTTCTGGGAGTAAATTTATTAAAGCGAGACTTTCTCTTTAGGGACCATTGATAACTCACATTCTTCTAATCTTATACCCAACAATAATTGGAAAAAGCTTTAGAAAAAAAGAAACATGAAATCTCGTATAATACTTAGAAATATTGTCCTATTTTTGAGGTTAAGATTCTGACTGAAACTGATTTTTCCTCAGTGTTTATCCATCTTTCAATTTTACTGGCACACTTAGACTTATCTTGTATGGTTTTGATTTCCTCAACAATCTCAGTGAGGTTTCTCAATATTCCTTATCACGACATTCAGCTTACAACCAATATTAAAGAAACAATGAAGCTCCTTCATAATTCGTGAATAATTTTAATACTTGAGATCAAAGATGGAAAAAATATCACCTATTTATCTTACACCTTAACATCTATATATCTATACTGAGATTAACTTGGGAGAGACATAGATATATCTCTCACGAACTTACATTCACGAGAGAATGAAGTTTTTCAGCAAGTCTTCTTAAGGTCACATCCCTCTCTAATCTCATGTCTGATTTACTTAAAATAAGGTGTGCGTGAGAAAACTGACTGATCCCTGGGATTGTGAACTTCTCCCATTGCTCCTTTCATCGTTAAGAAACTTCCTTCTAATGAAGGTTATCTCCACCAAGTAAAGTATAGAGAAGAGCAACTCAATTGGCCCTGGGATCCCCCCGAATGAATCCATAATTTGTCCTGGAAGCTGCTTAATTGAGTAGAATTTCCCTCCGTTTAAAGGCGTGGTTGGCCAGACAATGATTCCCAATACCCTGCAATTGTCCCTGGGCGTAGGCTGCCTTTTGGAAGACACTCGCTGAAGAGTTCTAAGATTGATGGACCCATACTAAATATCATGTTTCCCAAGTAGGAATCAGACCTTGTAAGGAGTAAATGAAATTCATTTTTGATAAGGGTTATTCATTTATTATTTGCTCCCTGACTAAATTGAAAACTAAGAGAGTAACTTTTAGAATTTTAATAACGGGAGGGAATTAATGCTCTTCTCTTGTTTTTCTTATGCAATTTTTCTGTTCTCGTGTTATTCTATTAATAACCTTATTCTTAAAAGGCTTATTAAATGGTCGAGGCAATTTTGTAAGGCAATGTGTTTAGTGAGGTTTTTGTGAAAATAAAATTAAACTAGGGATATTTCTCAGTTAATTTTGTAACCACGATGAGATAGAAAAATAGCGATAAAATATGCCTTGATAAAAATATATTTATTTATCTTTTAATAGCATACTTTGCTCCTCATTAACTAATAATTTAACAAGAAATATATAAGCTTCAGTATAAATTTTACTGATTCCAGTATAATCTTGTGAGGTTTTTTTTTATATAAATATAATTAAATAACATGAATATAAATCAACATACCTTAAAAATAAAGTTTTTTTACTATGTGCTTTTATTTCTTTTGACAAAAAAGTGAAATATAAAAACTTTATTTTGAAAGAGTCATTTTAAGCCCTAAAGCAAATCAAGTTCTTTAAAATCAAGTGAAAAATTATTGGCTTAAATCTAGCGTAACTTAATTCTCAAAAGCATCCTGTGATGTTTAGTGGAAGTTTGGAAAATAAAATGCTATAGTTCAAGTATTATACCCATCCCTGAAATTATGAATAAGATAAGGTGAATTATATGGAATAAGATTCTTTGTCTATGGCCAATTCCATTAATCGATTTTTAATAATTCTTGAGAGTATATGCAGTCTAAATTTAATTTTACTAGAATATATAACGATTTTGAACAAAATCTATATATATCTTGTTACTTAAATTTTAACAATATTTAAATCATTTAACTCAGGATAGCTTATTGATTTTATTTAAACTGCTTTCTTATGCATATATGCCAAAATGCTCGTATTTTTATTTATCTAAAAATAGCAAAGAAGGGTTTTTGTTTCACAGATTTTATGTACCAAATAACTTAAAGAGCTTTTATTAGGATACTTTGCTTCCATTTTTTTGAATAAAGTAAAAAATAAGCAAAACAAGTTGCACGCTAACAGTATTCCACTCTCTTAAACTGGAAGTACTATTTACAACACAAGGAATTATTCTACCTGAAAACCTTAAAAAGGAAGTTTAGAAGAAACCTATTAGTTTCCCCCATCTTATCTATTTCTTGATCGGTCTCTTTGAAACAAAATTAACAAATACGCCTCGAAGTTTCACCCCTTACACACACCCCATCAATCGAACAAAGAAAGAACACAACAAACACTAGTCTTTCGATTTAACTTGCTCTTTTTTCTCTTCCTCTCCAAGTTTCCCTTCCGTCTTCTATTGATCCATAAGATAGATGCAACAGTAAGTGCACACGAAATGGTTTTTAGTTTATGTTTTGACTGTTATCGGAATTTTAATGGAAAAGTTTTCGTCCCACTACGAGAGAATAGAAGGGCGATCAACCAAGCGTTCGCTTTTACGATTGGCTTGAGGTAATGACCAGGTGAAGTTGGTAGGGAGATAAAAATACCGGAAGAAGAGTTGGTTCGCTTTATTTTTCCCTGTACCGGATCTGTAATTTTAAAGTTGGGAAATGTACCAAGAGCAGGACGTAATTGAAGCCACCTAATGCTTGAAATGTTCTTAAATGAGATTTCGATATTCTATTAAAAATAAAGATGAAATGCATAAGTGGTGGGTCGTATGTGAAATTGCCTTAGGAGAAACAATAGGCTTGCAAGGGATAGTGTCATCGTTATCCTAATGGCTATCGCATACAGTACTTCGTGACTTTTACGCATATTGCACTGGGCTTTGCAAAGAATAAATTTAAGACTGTTTTCACATAATGTTAAAGAATATAGCCCGTTTTTATTACGTTGATTTTACTAAGGCTGTACACTATGAAATTCCTTTTGTACTTAGATTAAATTAGCTTAATATATTTAACCTTCTGTATTACAATATTAAGGAAGGTTATTTTTTTATTTACCTATTTATATGAAAATTTGCTTATTTATTTGCTGGATCAAAAATTTCGATACACTGTGATAAATGGATAGATTATAAGATACGTCTCTCATTTTATTATCTGTCTTACTTTTTATAATTTTTTTCTTTTTTAAACCATTCTACGTGCTGTGTAAAGTCCATGTTAATTTCCTGAAATGTTTCATGCAAATGTAGGGGATGTCCAAATGAAAAGTGGACACATGCGATTACGTCAGAATGAGTGCACCTATAGCAGAGCCACCAAACAGGAACTCAGAGGACGGGATGAAGTGTACATTGTATACGGCATCCAACTGTAATACCTGATCGTGGTAGAGGAAATAGATCGAAAATAAAGTCATGCCATACATGGATGCGTCCCGATCAGAACAACGCTTGGTGGAATGGTTTCTGATTGTAGGAGGTGAGTTTTACGGACATTATCGACGAATAGTGTGAGTCTATAGCAAACACTGCTTAGGTCA